>OZ023144.1:24202507-24234761 GCA_963675895.2 Styela plicata | reverse complement strand
GCCACTTATAGGCGGCTAGGGTTTAGTGTTGTTGGGAATGGTGGATCATCCTGACCAAGGCCCGATACCAGCGCTACTTATAGGCGGACAGGGTTAGTGTTGTTGGAAAAAAGGGATCATCCTGACCAGCGGCCACTTACAGGCGGACAGGGTTAGTGTTGTTGAAAATAGTGGATAATCTTGTACAAGGTTCTGTACCTGCGGCCACTTATAGGCGGACAGGGTTAGTGTTGTTGGAATAATTCGAACTTTACGGTTCGGGCGAACCTACTAAGGAGTCGGACTCGCTGGTGGTGGTGCGTTATATCAACAATCCCCAACAGGCTAGAGTCGACCCAGTAGAAATGGATAGTCTTTACCGTCGCCCAGGGCAGATAACACGCACTGCACCTTATAATAGTGATTCGATTTCGATCGCGAAAAGTCGAAATAACCGCCAAAATCGTTGATTTTAACGCATTCGTACTTTTAGCTCAATTATAGCAGAACTCTGAACTAGAGCGTTTTAATTTTGAAGTTGGTTTTGTGAGAAGTTTCTCTTGACATATTTAGTAGGTTTTGGTGTCGGTAGTTTTAACAGAGTTAAAGTTGTTGGAAAGATATTTCCAAAATAGGTTGAGCCTGCCGAGGTTATTACACCCTGGGTTAAATAGTAAGCATGGAATAACGAGTTTGACTTGTCGTGACTCGAATCTGAGTTTTAAGTTATCTTTTCCCAGTCATAAATATATTTTGTCAAGCGCACAAAAATGTGTTGATAAATTTATATTTTACAAACTGAGCATGTCGGGCGCAGATTGCAGTTTAAAGATCACAGGTTCGAGTCCAATCTCAGCCCAGGGTGTAATAACTCGCGTAGGATCTGCCGAAACGGAGAACGTTGGTGTTTTCAACAACAATAAACGCCCATGAGTGCTCACTCCTATACGACCTCTTTCTTATGATTCACTCAACTAGGTGAATGTAAAAAAGTTTCGCTCAATATTTGGCGCCTTCGTATCGCCTAATGACATCATAATTAAGTTAGTTTAATTTGAATGTTTAAATGTTGCCTGATATTTTGCAAATGGTCCATACATGGTCACATTAAATATTCAAACAATACGCGGCAACTGCACTCTGTGTTGAGAACAGACTGAATAAAACTGAACCGCTATGTTAAGGTGCAGTGAGTGGCATCTTCCCTGGGTTTCAAAAAAATATATTCTACAGAATATCGACATTCCTAAATATTATGTCTGACCATGTGTGGCCATATATAAAGTAAATAACATATCTATGGTCCATACATGACTACATATAAATATCCAAACAATACATGACGCATAGTTTGATGACAAAAGCATTTTCACAGAAGAGTTTCCCGAGAAAAATGTCAACGATTCGAAAATGTGGAAAAATTTCCGCAAGAACATTTACTGTTGAAAAATACGTAAATTTGTGTTGAATATTTTGGTAATTGTAAATTTATCAGACACGAAACTATACTTTATTGAACATGATTTACTGATGGATCGCGCCGACGAAGACTATGTGGCTTATGTTCGACATAGTAATGTTATCGTGATCCATCACGTATTCGAGGCTTTCCTCTCTCACAAGATAAATCGTTATTCTTTAGTAAAATAAACAACATCCTGGACGTATGTTCACAGTAACAAGAGTCATCGATCTTTGATATTAATTTTTCTCGATGATATTGAAATAAAACTACAAAATCGCCTTCTTTGGCCAAGTATGGGCTGTTGATAGAACGCACAGCCAAGGTTCGTCCATCAACAGCCCATACTTGGCATTCAGTTCATCAATAAGGTGGTTTTGAACTTCAAATATATGCAATTACTGGAAATTACCAGTAAATTTTTTGCACATTTGTGACAGTGTATGGATTAGGACAAATCATATTGCCGCAACTAGGAGGTTAGTTATGGGATTTCGAGTATTGGTTGAAGTTGAAGGTATTTGAACTTTTACTCTCAATATTTTACAGAAGGAGCCTGTTATACCAAGTTAGTGAAAGGAAAGTTCGTTCAAGTAGGCGATTGTGAGGTGAGTAATATTGCTGGGGCTTCCCCAACATTTCGCCATACTCTGTTCGTACTATTCTAGCTGCTCTGTAGCAAAACTACAGTAAGTTTAATGTTTTTTTTAAATTTCCGAAATATTAATGCGGCAGAACTCGGTGGCGCCTTCCAACAACAGTCCATACTTGACCGAAAAGTTGTTTTTAATAATTTATTTAAATTACATTTACGGTCAAACAACGGTGATTTTACCGTATTTTTGTTACAGTATACCCATTCAATAAAATCCATCATTCACTGGGTTGTTTGAGGGCAAAACTTTAGATCAATAATATGTCGGATAATAATTTATATTTCATGTCATGTTGAGCATGGGCCACCGATGAGACGTATCACAGAGGCGCCGTCCATTCTTGGCTCATGTTCAAATGAAAAGATTCCTCCGATGAGAGCTTTTTATTAGATCATATATGAGCCATATATGGACCGCGTCAAGTCAGTACGATCCATCAGTGACTCAACCCACCCATGAGTATTTTGACGAAATATGGTTTTGTTATGTTTTGGGTCATTGATGGATCGAGACACTATTTTTGTATGGGCCAAAATATACTGGATACTGATCAATTAGGACAGATTGGAATAGCTCGATCCTTATTCGAGGTCTAACTATGATGAAAGATGTGAGTGACCTGGATAGGATTTCATATGGTCGTCAACGCGCGGTCCATCAATGGCTCATGCTTGTTCAAATAAGTTTCTGATTGAAGTTGTATTTTAAGAAAAAAATGTCAAAAAATTGCTACAAATTTGACGAAAATTTTGATCAAAACATTTTCAAATCATGGAACTAAATATTCGAACAAATATCCGAATCGATTCGAATCTCGAATATGAAAGCTCCATCCCTAGTCCTGGATCCTACATTGATAATATGTTAATAACGCCGCTTAAATTTAAAATTTGCAGCCAAACGATGGATCGGTAAGAATACATTATATTTTTTATCAGAAAATTCTGAGCAATGTCTAAGAGGAACCGACGTATTACACGATGAGATCTAAATTAAATGTTAGCACCAGAAGAAACTACACTCCGTGTTAAAAACACATATATTATAACAAAAAGAAAATCATTAATATTGGAATAAATATACAATATTCGCTTGGATTTTCCGAATCTTTGCCGCTGTTAGTTGCTTTTGTTGTACGAATAGTGGGGGCGTAACATTTTATTTCATTCCTCATTTCCCCCACACTACCCTCACCCACTACCATTTTTCATATAAGATATTTGTCTGATAGGTCAGGTAAGTATGGATCATTGATAGATCGCACCACCGATACAAAGTGCAAAATGTCCTCGTTTGTTTATTTCAACACAGGATAGTTCGGAAAATACTCGATTGGAAGTTCAGAAGTTATTGGGATCTCACGAACTCATTTTCCAAGCATGTGCCACAGATAGATCGCACTTTGGTGGCGGGATCCCTATGAGAATCATTTTTCACAACTTGTTCGCTCAATATTTTTCCGACTAAGAATCCAAGTATAATTGTGTTTCAGAGTCATTATAAAAATGTGTTCACACGCTTGGTTAAGTATGTGCCGCAGATAAATCGCGGTGGCTTGGTGCGGTCCATCTAAAGTACAGGCTCAAAGATATTTCATAATTGAAATGATGCTTTCTTTGTTTAAGTTAACATACTTTGAATTTTAATATTTCAGAAATGATCAAATTCATAAAAGAGAGACAAGTAATGAAGCAAAAACGTAGGTTTTTTCGATTGAACTTTAACAAAAATGCACTTAAATGGTGAACAATCCATGCTTTGGTCAAATCTCATCAACAAGGTCGTTAATGTTGTAAATATACAATTGCTGCGAGATATTTACTGTTATAGGTAGTGGAAAGTCCCCTCAAATGGGCAATGTCGAAGGTGCAAAAATGCTTCAACCTTTTTCAAACGCGCTGTATATTTTGATAAATATGTTTTGAAAAATTAAAAATTTAGCTATTTTATAGATGAAAACAAAACAATATCAGAGAAAAATTTTTTTTTTTTACGAAAAATATATAAGAATAATTACTAATAAATTACTTTGGCGCACTCTGGAGGTTATTCAAAAAGATACTAGCTGGGGGTACTAATTACCAGTAAATGCTTAAAGTTCTCAGTTACCAGGATCGATATCTCATGACCACTGGTGCATTGCGCTGTCGAGGTGTGGAATTTTTGGTTCGATCTTGAAAAAGTGAAATTTCTTTGAAAATTTAATATTTTTTCTTCAAAAGCTAAATTGAGGTCGACAACAAGATATTTTTCCCTCCAATCTGTCAAAACATGGATTTTTCCGAAGATGTTTTCAGTGGATAGAAATTCAATTCTAAAACTTACGTCAGCACGAATTGCTGACAGATCGCGCCCACTTAGGCTCCTCAGTAAACGATGTAAAAAATAAATAAAAATTTCCAAACAAAAAGGATACCAAATTTTCGAAACCATTAAAATCATTATTTTTGACGATATATACACAAACCATATTTTTAAAAACAATCAATCGAAACCAAAATTAAATATTTCTCATTTCCATCTATGGCCCATGCTTGGAATCAATCCCATATTTATTCGTTAAGCTGATCTGTCGAATAACTCGCTAATTCGAACTTCCTTTTACTAACTTTGTAATTTACTGAAATATTCACAATAAAAACTATCAATGAGTTATTTTGTAAATGTCATTCACGGAGATTTGTTTTAGATAACTGTGACGTCACGTAAATTGAAAAATGCTACAAAACAATCGTGTACGCAACATACAACGTCACATTGAAGATGCTAAAGCTCTTTGTGATGAAATCAATGGCAAACCAACTAACATATATGACGTCACAATTACCGCATGTTGCAAGAAAATTCTTCGTCTGAAGATGAAGGATCTTGGCAAGACATGGATCAACGTATGGTCTGGGATGACGTATCAAGTTAGTTTAATAATCAATATATTACGAGTGAAAGTTGTAAAAGAGCTCGGAGGTATCAATTTTGTTAGTTTTCTGATCCTGGAGAAAGAAGATTTTGCCCGAAATTACATAAAAAGAAACTTTATCTTAATAAAAAGTAATTTGTCATACATGAGCCATAGATGAATAGAGGTGGATTCAGGGTTCTGTCGCAAAAGAAAATGTTAACCCGCTTCACAGTTTTGTTTCACAGGATCACAAGATATTCGAACATTTACTGATTCAAATATTTTGTTTCAACAGAACAATCAACTGAAGCTGAGATCTGGTGAAAACTCCTTCCTACCAGCAGAAGTTTGGTGGCCATGTTACCCTATTAAAGATGATGCAGATCGGGAATATATTGTGGTCGGTGTCGATATGAATCCGAATTCTAAATTTCAAGGGATTGCGAATGTTCCACCATCCTGGATGGGCAATGGCGTCATATGTGAGAATTGAACCAGGTTTAATAAAACTTAACATTGTACATTGGTCAGTTTCCTTCCACCAACATTAGAATCTTTTATATTTGACCGATTAACTGAGGTTTTCCCAAATATTTGACCCTTTGATGTTGCAGAAACTAGAGATTTAGAATGAAATGAAAGGAGAAAATTTCAATGAGAACCAAAATGTTGCAAAATATGGAAAATATGCAAAAATGATAAAATGGATTAAAATATCACACTAATATGATAAGTTTCAAATAAATGAAACCTTTTTATACTTAATGTTTTTTCTCGTAATATATGATTATTATTGATTTTAGTTTGTTTATTATCGGAACTTGATATCTTTAAGATAAACATGATTTTTCACGCGATTTGAAGATTTTTGGCAAAATAATGTGAACTTTGAGAACAAATAAAAATTCGACCAAAACAAAAAAATATCAATTGAGTCAATCTGTCAGCGACAACCGACGACGGGAACATGGATTTATGAAATCCGGATAAGTTCCCCTTATAATCGCTGTAACAATACTACAATCTGACAGAAAACTTCGTCAAAATACACGGCCATGTTTGAATCAATGATGGATCAAACAGTCATATCCAGGTTCATCTTTGGTTCTATTTCGTTTATCTGATAATTATCTTAGTAGAGATTACTTTTTTGCCCTAAATATCTTTATTTTTAAAAAAATATATCAACACGATTTCTAACTGAACATAAATCAGTGATACAGAGATGTTTTGTTGAAAATAACAAAAATTGTAGGTCATAGAAATATTATTATTGTTAATGTTATTTTGTCGCTTATTTAATGATTATTGCTTTTTACTTTCGTCTTATTTGAGTTCTGTGGTATAAAATATGATTCTCTTATTGAAGAAAATTTATCTACAGCGATTATTGAAATATTATGAGATATTCTTATGTATTCAATCAAAATATCTATATGACAATTCTTATCTGAATCTATTGGTTCATCTGGACTTTTATAATGAAATGAATAAGATTTAAAATATTAAAATTTACAACTTTGAAAGTAAATTAATAATTCCGAAACAGAAATGGCACCGATAATTGAATTTTGACAATTTATAGAAAAAGACGAATTTTATTCCGCAGAATTATGAATTATTTCATGAATTGTAAATTTGTTATATTTTTTTGTTGTTTTGCTTTATAAACGGTTAAAATGCGTCCTGATTTGAAGTTTTGTTTCATCAAGTATCAGCCAGATACAAACATTACTTGAAACGAGTGCATGAAGCGGTATCTGCCCTGGGCGGCGATAAACCATCTACTGCTTATTGGATTCTTATTATTATCGTAATGTCATTAATCAGAGTAAAATTTTTTGCAAAACTAATTGTCTTTTTCCATGTGCAAGTCAGCTATTGAATCAGGCCCAATTTATTAAATAAATAGTTCTGTGAAAAAGGTGGGACAGGTCCCAGAGTTTGGAATTTTAGCTGGGGAGCACACAGAATGTTCATTTCAAACTGATAGTTTTGCCTTATTTTCTCATTTTTTCCCCGATTGTTAGTTGAATTGTTCTTGATTTGGGTTCAATTGCGACATTTTACCTCAATATGTCATGAAAATTTCGCCTGCGTTGGAAAGAACAATGTTTTAGAATGTCGATACATTGCACCAAGTTCTGCCGATTCATAAACTTTTGTAAATAATTTGGCCAAAGTTTAATTGTTTAATATAATTTCAACAATCGTCAATATCAACAGGAATATTTATTTATAGGATTTATTCCAAGGAACCTACGTAGAAAACATCCCTATGGAATTGAACCCTATAATAAGGCGCATCAGAGATCGGTATCTGCTCTGGACAATTCTGAAGCCATCCATGGTGAAGTGGTGGAAGGTCTGCTTCGACACCGGATTGCTGACCAATGAAACGTTCTGGTAATCGCCCAAACACTCCAGGCGACGTTTTCATAGTTCATTCTTCGTGTGACGCTATTTTCTCTGGACATCTTGGTAGCTGACGTTCTTGCAACGTCACGCACAGTTTGAGATACATAAGGTTACAAATCCGCATTAGTAATCTAAGAGCTACCGAGGTGCGGTTCATCTGTGGCACAAGTTTGATAAGAAGGAGCTTCTTATGTAATCTTCTTATCTGCCGGAATTGTTAGCCCCTCTCCTCATGATGGAAAGTTATCAACCATCTGCCATGAAGGAATCGTGGGCGCATGTTTTGTTAAAATGACAGATCATAACATGGAACATGGGTTTTAATATCAAATTAAAGTTCAAACAACGCCTGACTTTTTGGTAGAAGGTCACCATAATCCGTTTAGTAGTTTTCCTGACATCGTTAATTCAAAATCAGGATTGTTACTTTTCTTTAAAAAAATTTTCACATATATCGGGGATCGCCTGAGGTAACGAGGGTCCCAGGAAGTGTTTGCGGTTCTCTATGGCTCATCCATGACGTTATTATTATTTTATCAGCAAATTTTTTAATTCTCATTTTTTTTAATTATCCAAAAAACTTCTTGTTAGAATGAAAGACCTTTATTTCATAGTAAACTGTAACAAAAAATGCAACAAAATCACTAGTCTTTCACAGTAAATTTACTTGGCGGTATTGAAAAATTCAAAATTAATTTTTTAACCAAATATACCTTCGCGGTGCCTTCTATCAACAGCTCATTAATTGGCATAAATCTCATCAACATGGCGCTTATTTAACTTTGAAATATGCAATTACTATAAATTACCAGTAAATTTACTGTACTTTCATCACAGTGTAGTCAATAAAGGACGTTTACAGTTATATCTGTCTACAAATTTGTCTTGCATCCTGTCATTCCATCCAGTGTGGAACCAATGAAGAACCGTTAAAGTCATCGAGCACCGTACAAAGGATGTGGCTTTCATTGCCCAACCAGGGGCACCCGTATGTTATGCTTTTGAGGCCTATCTCGTTCATAGATCTTGACTTACTTCGCCGGGTTCGAACCCGCATCATTCACTGGGTGCTCAGTAGCTATCGTTGGTTTCATCACGCCGCCGCGGCCCACACTCATATGTATGGAATCGCCTCAGCAACACTTGACTAACTGTATCTGTTTTTGTTCTTTTAATAAATCGTGTTTTGAAATGAGCTTCCTCATATTTTGAGAACGAAAACAAAAAAGTGGCAGACGATTTTATCATCACCCGGGGCAAACACTATTCGCTGCACCCTATTATAGTGGCCCGATTAAAATATTTCCCACTTATAGCGTTTGCTGTCTTTACAATTTTTAGTAGCTATCCAGTAGTGATGGCAACCTAGTTATTTCTTAAACTAAATGAAGTGAAACGAAATTATCCCAAACTAGGTAAAGCATTACTAGCTAACCTAGGTTCACTTTCAAAACTAGATTGTACCTGGATTATAAACCGGGTGAACTAGGTAATTGTCAATCGGGTTGCCTGAGGCTTTTTAATATATTTGGATGTTAAAATTTCAAATAGTCTATTTTGAAAGTTTTTATTTGTAATGAAAATATAGGTAAAGTTACCAATTTTATCCAGTAAATTTACGAGGTAAAGTTGAAAAAAAATACTCGGTTTAAGTTATAGATTCTTCAAAGTAAGTAAAAGTACTTAGGGCTGGGTAAATCGAATCATTTGGAATTCGAATCTGATTCCAATATTTTTTTTCGAATCGGATCGAATCGTTGATTTCAACAAAAATAAAAAATATCCATTTTTACTATTACTATTATTGTCTCTATTATGATAATTAGGAAATTCAAAGTTGCAAATTACAAATATTAGCATAAACTGACTTAAAAACGATGTATTTTCAATTATGCTCCAGTGCAAAGGCAAACATTTTTATTTTAACTGTTTTGATAGAACTGACCGGTTCCATTCATGGCGTAATGACCGTTATCGTGCTGAAGCCGCAAATTCAAGTTTAGATCCCGACAAATCCGACTTGTCAATTTATGTCCACAACTCAACCCAGGGTGTAATAACTCTGCCAAACCTGGAAAGGTCATATTTTTATAACAACACTAACCCTGTTCGTCTATAAATGGCCGCACGTACAAGGCTGGCTGCAGATACAGGGCTTTGCTCATGCTGATGCGCTCAAATGAATGACCGAAAAGGCACCCCACAGCATCTTCTTATGTGGCATCAGTTATTAGGGCTGGGCAATTCAAGTCGAATCATTCATCGGAACGGAAATTTGATTAATGAAGGTGAATTTGTAATTTCTTTATCACCAAAATGAAAATAAATATTGGCCAATTTTCGGACGGGTCTGCCTGTTGTTATTGCAGTTTGTGACCAACAGATCTATCACAGTTTCGAGTGAGAATACTATCTCTCAAAAAATTTTGTGTATTTATACTTTCAGTTTAATTAAAATTATCCAAAAAGCCCTCTGTTAGAGTGTTAAGGTTGAATGAACTTTATTTTCACACTACACAGTTAAACAAAAAATGCAGAAAGAATCACTGATTTCTATGGCAGTTATTTTACATAGGCTGGTCAATTGAAAAAATTTTTAAAGTAAATTTTTTGACCATATATTGGATCTTGATGTACCACGGTCCATCATCATGTCTATAATTGGCATAAATATCATCTAACATGGGGCTTTCTTTGCTTCGAAAATATGCAAATTACTCGTAATATATGTAGGGATTTGTACGCAATCAAACACATGGACGAAATGTATCAACGGTTCATATTTTAAATAAACTCGTTGTTTGGAAGTGAGCCACCCTCTATCTCATATTTTAGAAATGCGAAATAACAAAGAAAAAGTGGCCGACGAAGTATTATATTAGCTAACAGGGCTAGATATCACTCAGTGCCAACTCATTTACCATTGCGGTATAATTTCCTTTTGGCATGTGTTTTCTGCATAGAGTGCAGATGCTGGTAAAATAAATCGTGTAGCTAGGTACCTGGTATTAGAGTGTTACGAGCTTGTGTCCTTTTAGGAACTGCATCTGGCCCTCGATGATCGCTCTGAATCATTTTTTATAAAAATAAAATTTCAAACAAGGGGGAGGACATGTAGGGCCAATTCCCGACAACACGATTTGTATCTGTAAAGCCAGAAATACCATATTTTTATTTGTTTCGTTCCTCCAAATTTTCTTGTGACGTCAATAATAAATTTTTTCACACAATTGTACTATATTCAAATAAAGTCCCGAATTGTATTGTTTCCCGCTGCTGGTCTTTACACTAAACAGTAGCAGTGTTTTTGCATTTGAAGTTGCCGTTTTTTTTTTTGAGCTTACCAGAATTTGTCTTTTGGTGCGAATTTCGAGAATTAAAAACGCTTGGGAATTTTCATGTTATAATTTCGCATTTTTGTCAAGGCATGATTTCCCAGATGGGACCGCAGGACAGATTGATGTGTGGAATTTGTTTGACATAGTATT
Source organism: Styela plicata (assembly GCA_963675895.2). Lineage (NCBI taxonomy): Eukaryota > Metazoa > Chordata > Ascidiacea > Stolidobranchia > Styelidae > Styela > Styela plicata. Next base: position 24,223,859 of record OZ023144.1, on the reverse strand, counting down.
GTTATCTTTGTTCCATCACATAATTTCGTGGCTTTCCTCTCTCACAAGATTAAATCGTTATCCATTTGTAAAACAAACAACTTTCCTGGGCGATATGTTCAGACAGTTAAAACAAAGAGTATACTCCGATATTTTGATTAGGAATTTTTTTTCGATGATAGATTGAAATAAAATCTATAACAAAATGCTTCTGTTGGCCAAGTTTGGGCAGAGATGGACGCGCACAGACCAAGATTAAGATCTTCCATCAACCGCCCAAACTTGGCATTAGCTCATACAATAAAGTGGTTTTGAATAATTTGCAATTACATGAACAAAGACATACTGGAAATTAACATTTATACAGTAAATAAAAAAAATTTTTTGCACATTTTTTTCTGTTTTTGGTCTAGGATAAAATCATATTGCACGCCAAACGTAAAAGGGATTAATTAGTTTTAGGAAGATTTTAAAGCGATTCGATTTGAATGATTTTCAATTGTTTATTGACGCCAAAAATTGTCTCCAGAACAATCGATACTCAGCTATTTCGTCCTTGGTGCTCGAACTCGAATTCGAATTCCGATTTGTAAACTAAATACAATTAAATTACCATGGGTTGGGGAAAGAGTTTGTTTTTTTATAAAAAGTATTCGTATTCGAAAAATGTTCCATTCGAAATTATTTGGTAATATTATTGAATCAGATCGCTAAAAAAATATATTTGAACCCTTAGTAATAAATATGATTGGGAAAAATTCGATTCTCGAATGATTTGATTCGATTCGAAAGCAAACAGATACTGCGAAATCAGTCGTGAATTGTTAATAGGAACAATAAACCTGCAAAAAGAAACGAAGGTTTTTTCATTCCAAATTTAACAACGCAAAAAATTCACTCGATGTAGGTCAAATTTGACAAGTAAGGATCAGTTGTATTTTCGAGCGTTTTAAATAAACAATTTTGTCGCGCTTTTGGACATAAGTGTAATCGGAAAATTACACCGAGCACTTTGTAAGGTCGGAGGATTAAGGTAATCAATAGTTGTTATTGTCGTAACTCTATTATTTCCTCATGATAAGATATTATATTAGTAAATTATGGCATATTTTCTTGTTTTCATAGGAATCTGAGATTCGAATCTGATTCTAGAAATAAAAATTAATCCGAATTAGATTCGAAAGAATTTAAAATGGATTCGGTGTTTGGCCGAAGCCTCAGTCGCAAAATCCGCGTGAAGTTTAAAAATTTTTTGGAATAATTTCGAATTCAGATTCGATTGCAAAAAATTATCCAGAGAATCCATCGTGAATCGTTCATTAGAAACAATAAATTGACATCAATAACTTGAAAGTGTTTCAATTTTAACAACATAATTAGCACTTTGATTTTAGGTCAGATTAATTTGACTCATGTATAGATCGTATTTTTGTTGTTAAATCAAATACTATTACGCTTATGATTGTGTTAATTTAGGAACTAATCGCGTTTAATTTCTGTTTAAGATAATAAAGCTTAATTCTAAATAAGCTGAAGAAACTGGAAAATTTACTTGATTTTTCCATAATGAAGACCTTTAATAGTAACAGTAGAGAAAAAAATGGGATATTGTTTGTTATTATAGTTTCTAATAAAATCAGCTGATGTTCGAAGGAAAAAATATTACTCGACATCAGATGTAAGTCTCGAATTCCAGAAAAAATGAATTGAGGGTTTTGCCCAGCCTAGATCATAAATCTAAATACAGATATTTGTGTTTAGCCGAGCTGATAGACACTGATAAAATCGCGACTCCGCTCTGATAGCATTCTTCAGGGTTCCATACCTGAACGGATTATGTTCTTCAGAAAAATCTCATGGGATATGAGAGACTGAATGGTAATCGCTCGGGGTGTGCTGTACCCTTTCAGCCTAGTCCCAGATCCATTTCGGGTAAGAGTCGTGAGAGTAGTAAACTGAGTATGTTTGCCGGTTCTTTTTCACTCCCGGAAGATATAATTTGACTATTATATGCTAACAATGAAATAGCAGGGAAAAAATTTAATAATGTCCAAGTATAAAGAAAATTCTGAATCGTTTTTTTTTGCTGATAAAATTACAAAGAATTAAACTTTCCCAAGCAAAAGGTCGACATTATCAAAACTTAACAAAATTCCAATCAATTTCACGCTCCAAAGTAAGGTTTGCGGTTGCGATGAGAATTTTACTGTTAAGTAAAAATAGTTTTGACTTACACTATGTTATTGTCATGTAAACATAGAGTGCAATAAGTCGAGATTGTACAGACAAACGGAAATGCGTCAACGTTAATTAGATTCCACGTAAAAAATTTACAGTTTGTTTCAAAAGTAAATAGTTGATATAAAGAGATCCTTGTGAAACTAAGGTTGATTGAAATCAGATAGCAAAATATAGATCGTGTGTTCGGATGATGCCCTAGGAGCAGCTATTAAATTATTAGCACTCTTCTGGCGGTGTTTGTAATCTCTGTGTGTGGTCTGTTGGTTTCTAATGATTTACACCCAAACGTTAATTAAGAGTTCTTTCTAATATGAATATGTGACATATTTTGTTAATTAAGAGTCATTGGTGGATCGTGTCTCTTTCCGCAGTGGCAGGTTGGCCCCCCCCCGATTGTAGATAAAGGTTTCCCAATCAATCAATATATAGTTGCGTATGAAATAATCGAAAATTTCGATTTTGTGCTTGCAGATTTAGATAAGAGCTTGAGATAAGATAATCGTAACATGATAAAACATGGAAGTTTATCACAAAACTAATTGGCCTCCTTTATCTTATCTCTGGGTATCGTATTGCACAGAAAATACCAAGTATGAATATTTTTTATATTTATCTGAAATTGTTATTGATTTAAATGGACTTTTATTGTTAAGAGCAATTTATAGCAAACTTTCTATGTAAGGCGGACGTCCACAATGACCAAATGTCCCTGTACCAGCAGCCACTAATGGGCGGCCTGTAAAGGATTGTAAGGGTTTTTCAAAGATTTGTATCACCCTGACACACCACGCTCAACCTGTACCAGCAGCCATCTTTATAGGCGGACAAGGTCCATGTTGTTGGTGAAGAGTGGATCACCCATGCCAAGGCACTGTCAAACATAACAGAAGCCACTTATAGGCGGCTAAGGGTTAGTGTATGTTGGGAATGGTGTGATCATCCTGACCAAGGACCGATACCATGCGCTACTATTAGTCCAGGACAGGGTTTAGGTGTCGTTGGAAAAAAAAAGGGATCATACCTGACCAGCGGGCCACTTATGTGCGGGTACAAGGGATTAGTGTATATTTGATAGAGTGGATCAGAATCTAATAAGTTTCGTGCGGCCACTCATACGCGGATTATGGTTCTGCACCATGCATCCAACTTATTGGCGGAACTGGTTATCGTGCTTGTTGAAAAATAGTGGATAATATCGAGTGTACTAAGGTTCCTGCACCTGCAAGCCTCATTATAGTGCGGGACAGGGTTAGTGTTGTTGGAAAATCTTATGGATAACCTTGTACAAGGTCTGCTCACATGGCAAGCCATGTCCTTATAGGCGGAAGGGGTTAAGTGTTGTTGGAAAATAGTGGATAATCTTGTTACAAGGTTCTAGCCCCTGCAGCCACTGATAGGGCGGACAGAGGGTTTAACGTAAATTAGTGTTGCTGGAAAAAGAGTCGGATAATTTATTCAAAAGGTACACCTGCACTGCTTGCCACTTGTTTAGGGCAGAGACAGGGTTTAGTGTTGTTGATTGTAAATAGTGGATAAATCTTGTACAAGGATCTAGCACCTGCAGCCATTTATAGGCGGCTCCAGGGTTAGAGATGGTTGATTGGTAATATTAGTGGTTAATCTTGTACAATTAAAGGTCATGCACTGCAAGAACACTTAATAAGGCGGAAAGGGTTAGTAGTTGTTGGAATAATTTTGATGCTTTTCGGGTCGTGGCGAACCTACAATTTGGAGTGTCGCTTCAACAAGCACCCATAACAAGGGCTATGCTAAAGTCGAGTAATTACCAAGTAGAAAAAAAAGTAAGAGTGAAATGGATAGTGTTTTTACCGTCGAACAGGGAGGCAGACTAACCCCGTCTTCACTGCTCCTATATAATTGTCGATTCGATCTTTAAATTGCTGATCGCCAATAAGTCAGAAAAATAGCCGCCAAAAAATCGTTGATTTAAACGCTCCATAATCGTAGATATTTTAGCTTCTAATTTATAGCCGAAATTTTGAATTTAGAGCAGTTTTAATTTTGAAAGTTGGGTTTTGTGAGAAGTTTCTCTAGACATATTTAGTAGGTTTTTGGATTACATTTCGGATAGTTTTAACTAAGGAGTTTTTAGTTTAATAGTTGTGATGGAAGGATAATTCCTAAAATAATAGGTTGTGCCTTAGCCCAAAAGTCACATGTTATTACACCAACCTGTGGTTGATTAGGGGGATATGTGATTAAATACATCGGAGTTGGCGCTACTTTGTACGTGACTCAGATTCTGAGTTTGTAGTTTATCTTTTCCCAGTCATAAATTTATTTTGGTCCCAAAAGCGGAACAGAAAAATGTGTTGATAAATTTATATTTTGCAAACTAGAGAGTCATGTCGGGCCGCGGATAGCAGTGTGATGAAGATGACAGATGTTACGATGTTCAAGCTCAGCCCAGGGTTGTTATAACCTCGCGTAGGATCTGCCGAAACTGGAGAAACGTTGGTGATGTTTACAACAGACAATATAACGTCCATGTGTGCTCACTCCTTTACGACCTCTTTCTTATGATTCACGTAAAATAGGGTGTGTATGTGTTAAAAAAGTTCGAAACTCAATATTCTTGGCGCCTTCGTATCGCCTTAATCTTTCATCCATAATTTTGATGGTTTTATGTTGATTGTTCAAATGTTGCCTAGGATATTTTGCAATATGGGTCCACATACTATGGTCAAATTATTAATATTCATATAAATCCGCTTGGGACAAACTGCACTTGTGTTGAGAAACAGACTGAATAGAAAACTGATAACCGTTTGTTTAAGGGTGCAGTAGAGTGTGCATTCTTCTCTTGGTTTCTCAAAAAATATTATTCTTCAGAATCAACGACATTCCTAAATAAGTATGTCTGACCTCATGTGCGGCCATATATATAAGTTAAATAAAAAACATCTTACTGGTCCATACTTGAATACCCTACAAATATATCTTGATATTTTAGAAACAAACAACTGAATTGCATAGCTATGGATGACCAAGAGATTTTTAACAGAGGGAGTTTCCGTGAGAATATTGTCAACGATTCGAAATAGTAATGTGGATAAATTGTCGTCTTCTCCAATATTATAACATGGAACATTTAGTATGTTGGAATAATACGTTAATTTGTGTTTGAAATATTTTGGTATGTTGTAAATTATTCAGGACATGAAACGATACTTTATTGAAAACATGATTACCTGATGGGATGATCGCGCCGGATCTCTCCGACGAGACATATGTGGCTTATGATTCGACATAATAGTTAAATGTTTATCGATGAATCCATGTCGATATTCGAGGCTGTACCTCTTCACAAGTTAAATCCGTGTTTAAGATTCTTTAGTAAATAAACAAACATCCTGTGTAGACGGTATGTTCACAGGTCCCCAATTCAGGTAACATGATCTCACGCTCGAAACGCTTTGATATTGTAATTTTTCTCGCATGATATTGAAATTAAAAAATCTTACAAAATCGCCAAATCTTTGGTCCTCCTCTGTAATGGGCTGTTGGATATTTGAACGCACAGCACAAGGTTCGTCCTAGATCAACAGCCCCACCCCCTCTTTAGACTTGAAGCATTCAGTTCTAATCCAATAGAAGGTGGTTTTTTCTTTTTTTGAGAACTTCAAAAATATATGCATCAATTAGCTGGAAGATTACCAGTGTAAATTTTTTTGCACGCGTTTTGTGACAGGCGATATGGAATGGATTAGGGGACAAATCATTATTGCCGCATACGATCGGAGGTTGAGTTAATGCGTGATTTCGAGTATTGGTTGAAGTTGCTCAGGTATTTGAACCTTTTTTACTCTCTCATAGTATTTTACAGAAGAGGAGACCTGTACAAGTTTGTACCAAAGTTTAGTGAAAGGAAAGTTCGTTCAAGTAGGCGATTGATGAGGTGAGTAATATTGCTGGGGCTTCCCCAACATTTCGCCATACTCTGTTCGTTACTATTCTAGCTGCTTCTGTAGCAAATCTACAGTGAGTTAACGGTTTTTTTTTTTTAATTTCCGAAGATATTAATGCAGCTCTGACACAAGTGAACTCGGTGGTCGACGTTCCAACAACAGTCATTACTTCGACCGAAAAGTTGTGTTTTAATTAATTTATTATAAATTGATCCATTTACGGTTCAAACAACGGTTGGAAGTGTATGATTTTATCCGTATTTTTGTTTACAGTGTATACCCATTCAATAAAATCCATCTGCATTCCACTGGGTTTGTTTGAGGGGGCAAAAACTTTAGTATCAATTAATATGTTCGGAGTAACTTGAGAGATTAGTATCTTCATGTCACTCTGTTGAGCATGGGCACCGCTGAATGAGAGGACGTAATCACAGAGGCGCTGTCGTCATTCTTGGTACACTACCTGTCAAGATGATAAAAGATGTCACACCGTGGATGATCGAGCTTTTTTGCTGTAGTAGATTCATATCATGGAGCCATATATGGGGCCGCGTATCAAGTCAGTACGATCCAATCTCAGTGACTCAACACCATCCCATGGAGTATTTTGACGAAAGTATGGTTTTGTTATGTTTTGGAGTCATTGCGTATGGATCGGAGACTACTATTTTTGTATAGGGCTCCAAAGATACTGGATACTGATCAATTTAGAGACAGGATTGGAATAGCTCGATCTTTTATTATTGACGAGGTCCATAAACTATGATGAAAATGAGATGTGAGCTGACCTAGGATAGGGATTGTTTCATATGGTCTGTCAACGCGGCGGTCCATCAGTGGCTCATGCTGAGTAATCGAAAGGAAGTTTTCTGAATTGAGTGGTTGTAATTTCCTGATGATAATGTAAAAAAGTAAGAAATATAAAAATTGCTGCTACAAAATATGTGTGACGAAAATTTTTGATCCAGAAATGACATTTTCAGAATTATCGATAAGAAACTAAATATTATGAAACAAAATATCTCCGAATCTGATTTCGAATCTCGAAATATGAGAGCTCCTATCCCTAGTCCTGGATCCTACATTGATAATATGTTAATAACCCCGCTTACAATTTTTAAAATTTGCAGCCAGAAATTGATGGTATTTTTCCGGTGTAGAATAATCATTTTATTTTTTTATCAGAAAAATTCTGCAGCGCAATGTTGTCTAAGCACGGAACACAGACGTATTACACGATGAAGATCTAAAATAAAAATGTGTAGCACCAGAAAAACTACACTCCGTGTTAAAAGACTCATATATTATAACAAAAAGAAGAAATTCAATGTTGTATGAATTGGAATAAATATAAATAAGTATTTCGCTCTTGGATGATCGTTTTCCGAATCTTTGCCGCTAGTTAAGTTGCTTTTCGTTGTTAGAATAAGTGGAGAGAGACGTAGACTGATTTTATTTTCATTTCCTCACTTCCCCCACACTACCACTCATCCACTTACCCATTTTATCATATAAGTATTATTTGTCCTGATTAGAGGTCAGTTAAGAGAATGACAAATTCAATGAAGATATGGATCTTTGATAGAGTCGCACCAGCATAGAGATATCCAAAGTGCAAAATGTCACCTCGTTTGTATTATTTCAACACAGGATTAGAGTTCGTGAAAAATATATAGATCGATTGAGATATGAGTGTCAGAAGGGTTCTTCGGATCTCACAAATTGTGTGAATTGCCTCGCGCGTTCCAAGCATGATTGCCTGACACGATGAAGACCGCACCTTGTATTGGGCGCAAGAGTCCTCTATGAGTAAATCATACTTAGATCAGATCATAGATAGTTACTTATTGCACACATTACGTGGGGATCGTAGTCATTTTTGTATTGTGTCGATTGTGCACTCATTTTAAACCCACACAATGTCCCCCCCTCATCCCCCCCACTATCAGTTTTTCAGTGTAGAAGTGATATTTGTCCTGAGATGATAAGGTTAGGTAAGGTTAGAACATGGATATCATTGTGATAGATGATACGCACCACCGATTACAAATGCAAAGTATGTCTCTCGTTTAATTATTTCAACACAGAGAGATAGTTCGAAGAAAAATAACTCGAGTCGTTGGAAGTTCTCTAAGAAAAGTTCTTTGGGATCTCACGAAGACATCATTGATATCCAAGCAGCCTGCCACAGTATAGATCGCAACTTCTCGATGGCCGCATGGGAAAAGAAATCCCTATGAGATATCAAATCAGAACTTTTCACGTCAGTAGAGTAATGTTCCGAACTAAAGAAATGCCAAGTTAATAATTGTGTTTTCACGATGTCAGATGTTATAAAAATGTGTCTCTCCACACGCTTTGGTTAGAGAAGTTAAGTGTCGCCTGATAAAGATCGCGCGAGGTTGGCGTTGGTAGCGGGTCCATCTAAAGTACGCAGGCTCAAAGTATATCGCATAATTTTGGAAGTGATGCTTTTTCTGTTGTTTAGAGTTAAACATACTTTGAGAAATTTTTAATATTTCAGATAAATGAATTCCAAATTCAAGTAAAAGAGGATGACAAGCAATGAAGGACAAAAAAACGTAGTTCTATGTATCGAGTAAACTTTTGACAATCAAAAATGGTACAAGTTAAATATGCGGGAAGTAAAGCTGAATTCCTCATATTTTTTTCCTTCCAAATACCAATCGAAACATGTGTGATTTTTCGCGAAGATGTTTTCAGGCGCGCTCATGAAGAAATTCAATAGTCGAAGATTATATGCTCAGGCAAAAGATTTGTGATGAAGAATAAAAGATAAATTTTCCAACAAACTAAAGATGAATAGAGAATCTTCGCGAAACCAAAAAATCGATATTGTTGGACAAAACAACAATTTTAAAACAATTAATCGTGAAACCCAAAGAGAGTAAATATGTTTGTCTGCAGTTTTCATCCGTGGCCCTATGACTTGGTGATGAAATATTATAATCGCATAAATAATTTCGTTAAGCTGAGCTGTCGGTAACCTCGCTTAAATTCGAGAACTTCCCTTTCCTAACTTTGTAATTTAGCTGGAGAATATTCACAATAATAGATACTATTCAATGGAGTTATTTTGTAAAAATGGTCATTCACAGGAGATTTGTTTTGTAGATAACTGTGGACACGGTCACCGTTACAGTATGAAAAAATGCTGTGCAAAAACAATTCGTGTAGCAGAGACAGTGGCTATTTTCACACGCTCGCCATCAACTGTCAGACGCATTTGAAGATGCTAAAGCTAATCTTTGTGATGAGAATTCAATGGCCTAAACCATACTAACATATATGACGTCACACACATTCTCCGCATGTTGCAAGAAAATCTTCGTTCTATGACGATGAAGGATTCTTGGCAGGACATGGATTCATGTTAGGGTCTGGGGATGGACGTATGAAGTTAGTTTATAATTCAATATATTACGAAAAGGTGAAAAGTTGTGAGAAGCAGCCTCGGAAGGGTATCAATTTTTGTTAGTTTTAGCTGATCCTGAAGAAAGAAACATTTTGCCCCAAAATTGACATAAAAAGGCAAACTCAGTTATCTTAAATAAAAAAGTAATTTTGCTCATACATGAGCCATGCAGATGAATAGAGGTTGGATTCAAGGGTTCTGTCGACAAAAGAAAATAATTAACCCTCGCTTCACAGTTTTGTTTCACAGGATCACAATGATATTCGAACATTTATAGATTCAAAATATTTTGTAAATTCCAACAGAAACAATCATCAGCTGAAGCTGTGAGAAAATATATGTTGTGTGAAAAACTCCTTCCTATACAGCAGAAGTTGTGTGGTTTGTGGCCATACTTACCTTATTAAAAAGATCGGAAAATATATTGTGCTCGGTCGTTGGTATCGATATGAATCCGTAGAATTATGGATTTACAAGGGATTGCATAATATTCCCTCACCATCCTCGAAGTAGACTTGTGGCGTCATTATGTGAGAATAAGATGAAACCCACGATTATAAATAAAACATTAACATTGTACCATTGCGTCATCAGTTTCCCTAGCCACACGCAAACATTGCTAGAATCTTTTATTAATTTGATCCGATTTAACTGAAGGTATTTCCCAAAATATTTGACCTTGTTGTTGCAAGAAACTAGGAGATTGTAGAGTGAAATGATAAAATATTCTCAAATAAAATAATTTTAATTCAAGGATGAAAAGAATTCTCAATGAGAAAACCAAGACCAATGATTGCGAAATTAGGGGAGACAATATGCACAAAAATGATAAAAACTCGGATCATAAAATAATCCCACATGTAACACTAAGTATGAATAAGTGTGTTAGAAATAAAGGAAACCTTTATTATACTTAATGTTTTTATTTTTCTCGATAAATATTATGATTACAATCAATATTGATTTGTGAATTTAGTTTTATTATCGGAACCTTAGATATCTTAAGATAAGACAATTATTTTTTCACGCGCGTATTTGAAGATTTTTGGCCAAAATGATGTTTTGTTTTTTTGAAACCCTTTTGGGCAATACAAAATACTCAAAATTCGCACTCCATAGAAAGACAAAAAAAAATCAGTGTGAAGTGCAATCTGTCAGCGACAGCTGACGACGGGAACTTGGAATTTATTGAAATACCGGATAAGTCGTACCAACACTGTAATAATGTCGCTGTTGCGTCTTTTGAGACTGTAATTTGAGATAAAAAATACTATAATCTGACAGAAATCTTGTGTTCAACAATACGCCGCCATGTTTGAGTAATCAAAAGATGGATCGAACCAGCCATATCCAGGTTTCAGTCTTCGGTTTCTATTTCGTTTGTCTGATATATTATCTTAGTTAGAGATTACTTTTTTAGGCCATAAATCAGATCTTTTGTTTTTAAAAAATAGTATATAACGCTATCGAATTTCTAACTGAACCATAAAATCAGTGATACAGAGGATCGTTTTGTTGAAAATACCACAATCGTTTATGGTCATAAAACTTGTAGGGTCTGTAGAAATATTATTTTATTAGATTAATGTTTATTTTGTCGCCTTTAATTTAATGAATTATTGCCTTATTACTTTATCGTCTTATTTGTAGTTTCTGGCTGATATAAAATTATGATTACTTCGTTATTGAAGAAAATTATATCTACAGCGATTATTGAAATAATTATGAGACTATTACTTATGTAATTCAATATAAAATATCTTATGTGACAATTCTTATCTGAATCTGTATTGGTTCATCTGGGACGTTTTAATAATGACCAATGAATATAGATTTTAAATTATTGAAAATTTACAGTCGTGTTTGAGAAAGTGTAAATTAATAATGTTGACACGCGAGAAAACAGCAATGGGATCCGATAATTGATTTTTGACAATATTATAGAAAAAAGGACGAAATTTTATTCCCAACAGAGAATTGACTCGGAATATATTTCATGAATATGTAAATTTTGTTATATTTTTATTGTATGAATGTTTTGCTTTTGATAAGAACTTGTTAAAAAATGGCGTCCTGATTTGTAAGTTTGCTGTTTTATATCAAGTAATCAGCCAGATACAATAACATTACGCTTGAAACGAGCTTGCGATGGAAGCGGTATCTGCTCTGGGCATGCCGATAAACCCATCTACTTGCTTATTAGGTTCTTAATTATTAATCGTAATGTCATTAAGATCTCGGAATAAAATTTTCTTGCGCTAAAAACTATCATAGTGTCTTTTTTCCATGTGCATAGTCAGGCTAAATTGGGAATCCTCGTGCCCACCACCTGGGATACAAGCTTGAGGATGGTTACTTTCTGATTAATGTTTTCGAAAAAAGCATGGAATTATATTTATTAATAGAGAAGATAAGAATAAATAGCGAGGGAAGGGGTCGAAATCCATCGGGTGGCCCATGCTTATCAAAAAGTTGGCACTTGAGTTCTGTGAAAAAGGATTGGGGACAGGATCCCAGCAGTTTGGACATTTTTAGCCTGGGCAGCAAACAGATTGTTCATTTACCAAAACTGGATAGTTATTGCCGTGTTATCTCATCTTTTTTCCCGATTGTATTGTTAGAATTGTCTCCTAATGATTTGGGTTACATTTATTGTGCTAGAACATTTTACCTTCAATATGTTCATGGAAAAACTTCACCCTACGTTGGGAAGAACAATGATTTTGTGAGAATGTGTCGATATTACATTGCACCAAGTTTCTGCCGATGCATATACTCTTTTGTAAAAAAAATTGGTGCGAAGTTTATTTGTTTAATTATACATCTTTCAAACAACTCGTCAATATACAAACAAGGAAATAATTGTATTTATAGAAATACATTTTCAAGCTTTTGACGAAAACGCGCGGATGTGAAATTTAGACTGGAGATTTTTCAGTTAATATAGCAAATTTCAAAAGTTTTAATCTGTATTGTTAATGGGATATTTATGTCAAATAGCATGAGAATGAGGACATCATTCGGTGCATTCAATAGAAAATTGAAACTTATGTTTTATGGCCAGAATATGGGTGTTGTTGATGGACACGCACCTTGAAGGTGCGGTCCATCAAACAAGCCGATTACTATTGGCATTAATCTCATCAACATGGCCGTTTTTTCAACTTTGGAAATATGCGATTAACTGGAATAATGATATAGTATAATCTTACTGCTACTTTTTGTTTTACTAGTGCGACTATTAAAGACAATCATCATCATACACTGTGACAAATCTACAGTAAAATCTATTGGCAGATTTGCAGTAATTGCTAAACTATCAAAAGTTTTCAAACAGTATTGTTGTTTCATGTACTCATCGATGCATTCAAATCCATAATCACATAATTGACCAAAAATTCACAATAGAAATGATGCGCCAGAAGTCACTAAAAAGACCTTGCCCTAACGTCAAGGCGCGGCCTAACCATCTGTGGTCACACATCGCTTAGATAAAACATAACTTTAGGCGGCGGTATCAATGTAACGTTTTTGAAGTATAATTTATTCAGAATGTAGATCACGCACTGTGTAAAAAGTTACCAGGAAAGTTCCACTATTAATTCGTTTGTAGTAAAATATAAATATTTTCAAAAATTGAAAACGCCACAGTCTAATGATTATCTTGTCTGCCAATAATAGGTTAATGATTGTCTCTCAACTTCACCCTGTGCGTTGTCTCAACATCTATAATTATTGACTCGAAGCTGACTTTTTTTGACTATTAAATATAAACAGTGGGCGGGTGTATGGTGAATCGTGATTGAAAGGCAAGATGATTTCAGACAAGGGTGATTTCCTGTAAAACTGTTGAAACTCTGACCCCATTGGTGACGACTCAAACTGATTGAGTCCTGAAAACTTCGCTGGAGTTGAAGACTTAAACTTGACCAGGCTTGGTGGCGCTTAGTCGGTTAACGCGCGATTGTCGTAGTTGTCCGGAGAGGTACGATAGTGCTCGCTCGCGATGCTTGAACCGTTTCACCACCGAAGCGTGCACTTCAGCAAAGGTACAGTTCGCCGGCAGCAATGTAAGACACGGGAGACAATCATACACAGTGTCACTACAAAAAGGTGTACTTAACGGATTGTTTGGGTTATAATCCCCAAGTAGGTTGTCTCGGACAGGCCCATAGCTCAGAATGGACTTCGGATAGTCGAAATAGACCATGAAATAAACGAACTTAAACAATGATTACAAACTGGTGTTCCTTAAATTGAAATTTAAAGTCCAGAAAATTAATATCCGACCGAGTTCGCAATCTGAGTATTTCAACCTTAAACAAATTCTCAACCCCGACTTAGGTATATTTCTTGACGGACTTTAAGACTTCTGGCGTAATTATACATCGAAAAACCAACGGGGAACGGCAATTATTAGAAGAATATCCGAGCCAAAGCAACCATCGCTGTCGTGAGTAAGCTAGTTCTTTGTATCAAGTGATGAGTGTCACTGACGGTGTCCGCACAACAGGCACGGTTCGTCTGTGGCTTGGGGCAATTGACAAAATAAAGTGATTTTATATGATAACGGTTCACGTCACGTATATGATATTTGCATATCGACGAATTCCGCAGTTGTGTATACTCAGTAAAAAACTATCAATAACTGTTAATATAGGGGGGGGGGCGGAATACTGAACGTTGTATATTGTGGTAGTAGACTAGGATGTAATTACGTCAAAGCATCAATTCTTAACGGGAGATTTCTTTAGTATTGAATCGGTTATATAGTAGAGCAGTGTTATTGGTATATACGCTTATAGGGCCTTCTTTTGTGACTTCCTAGTGTAGTTTTGGACGACAGTCGGCTTATTGTTTGGCCTATGATTAAGATTTTGCGCGTAAAAGTTTAGTGATTCTAATATTAAAACTGAATGTGAATCCCCTGTCTTAGTGCAAGAAAACACGGTTAGAGTCGTTTTGTTGTGCTCCAAGTTTAGTGTTGAAAGAAATTTTTTAGAGTCGTGTGTTGTAATGGGTTGAGTAATTTTTGTTTTGTATAGCATTTCGGATCCATATAGACAAGTGTATAAAATATTTTTCCTCGATCTGCATCATCGTTTACGAGGTAAAACCAGGCACAAACTTCTGCTGGTAGGAAGGAGTTTTTCTACAGATTCTCGCGCTTCAGTTAGATAGCATCGGTTTTGGAAACAAAATATTGTGAATGTCAGTAAATGTTTCGCGAAATAATCGTGATGTGATCCTGGTGAAACAAAACTGTGAAGAGGGATTATATTTTCTTTTGCGATCAGAGACGTTAGTATCCGTCCTCTGTTTCAATGTCTTGGCTCATTTTTATGACAAATTAATTATTTATTAAGATAAAGTTTCTTTATTATGTAATTTCGGGAGCAAAAATCTGCTTTCTTCAGGAATCAGGAAAATACTAACAAAATTGATACCTGCGAGATCTTGTCTACAACTTTTGCCACTGGTACTATGTTCTGATTGATTAAAATCTGATACTTGATTACGTCATCCAGGACCATACATGAATCCGTTTACCTATGCCCGAGATCCTTCAGTGTTCGACGCCGATAGATTTTCTTGCAACCTGCTTGTAATGTAGTGATGTCTCTATATGTAGTGTGGTTTGCCAGTTGATTATCATGTCACTCATGACCCTTTAGCAGTCTTGTCAAATTGTTGACGTTGTTACTGTTGCGTTCACGTTTGTTTTGATGCATTTTTCATTATTACGTGATCTGTCATCAGTTTCCTTGTAAACAAAATCTGTCGTGAATGACATTTTAGCAAAATAACTCATTGATAGTTAATATTGTGAATATTTCAGTAATATTTACAAATTTAGTAAAAGGAAGTACGATATAAGCGAGTTATTCGACAGATCAGCGTAATGAATTATATTTGGGATTGGATTTCAATTGTCACCAAGCAGGGGTCGCCATAGATGAAGTACTGTGAAAATATTTCATATTTGGTTACGAATTGATTGTTTTACAAATTATAGTTTTGGTGTATATATGTCTCATGAATATAATGATTTGTAAATGGGTTTCGAAAATTTGGTATCCTGTTGTTTGGTGAAAATTATATTTTATTTGTCTTAGCTCGTTTACTGATGAGCTTAAGTGGGCGCGATCTGGTCTGGCAATTCGTGCTGACCGTAAGTTTTAGAATTGATATTTCTTATTCCACTTGAAAACGAAGAAAAATTATTATGTTTCAAAGAAATTTCTCACTTAGTTCAGGATCGTATCAAAATTTTTCCACACCCTCGACAGCGCCAATGCACCATGTGGTCATGAGATATCGATTGCCCATTGTGTACCTGAGGGACTTTAAGCATTTTATGGTAAATTTAGTAACCCAGCTGAGTAATCTTTTTTGATTAACCTCCAGATGTGCGCCAAAGTAAAGTTTATTAGTAATTATTCTTATATATTTTTTCGTAAAAAACAAAAATAACACAATTTTTCTCAGTCCTGAGTTATTGTTTTTGTTTTCTAACTATAAAATTGCTAGATTTTAAATTTTTCAAAGCATTTATATCAAAATGATGAATCTAGGCGCGTTGAAATATATAGAAGGCATTTTCGCACCTTTGACATTGCCCAGATTGAGGTGGACTTTACCTACTACCTATAACAGTATATATCTGCGCAGCAAGTTGTATATTTACCAACATTTAACGACCTTGTTGATTGAAGGATTTGTCCAAAGTATGGATGTGTTTATTCCCCATTTAACTGCATTTTTGTCAAAGTTTAATCGGAAAAAAAAACTATGTTTTTGCTTCATTGCTTGTCTCTCTTTAATGAATTTTGATCATTTTTCGAAATATCAAAACTCGTTTCAGATAGTATGTTAACTTAAACAAAGAAAGCATCATTACAAGATATGAAATATCTTTGAGCCTGTACTTTAGATGGACCGCACCAAGCCACCGCGATTTATCTGCGGCACATACTTAACTAAGCGGTGTGGACACATTTTCTTTATAATGCCTCTGAAACACAAATTATACTTGGATTCTTAGTCGGAAAAATTTTGAGCGAACAAAGTTGATGAATAAGTATGATTCTCATAGGGATCCGCGCCACCAAATGTGCGGTCTATCTTGTGGCACATGCTTGGAAAATGAAAATTTCAGTTCGTTGAGATCCCCGAATGAACTTCTGAACTTTCCAAAGAGTATTTCTTGAACTTTCTGTGTTGAAATAACAAAAACGATGACATTTTGAACTTTGTTATCGGTTTTTTGGAGCGAGTTATCAATGATCCATACTTACCTGACCTATCTAGTGCAAACATTGATCGCTTATGTGGAAAATGGTTTAGTGGAGGTGAGGGGTAGATGGTAGTGTGGGGGACATGAGGAAAATGAAATAAAAAATGCTAGTGCTTTTCACTATTCGTAGAACCGACAAAAGAACTAACAGCGATAAAGATTCGGAAAATATCAAGCGAATATTGTATATTTTAATCTAAATATATGTTTTATGGAAACACGGAGTGTAGTGTTCTGGTGCTAGGCATGTTCTGTTTAGGATGTCTTCATCGTGTATAACGTAGTGTTCCTACTTAGACATCTTGCTTAGAATTTTGACTAGATAAAAAAATTTAAAATGTATTATTAACCGGATCCATCGTTTGGGCTGCAGAATTTTAAATTTAAAGCGGTGTTATTTAAATATTTTCAATGAAGGGATCACAGCGACTGTAGGGATGAGCTTTCATATTTCGAGATTCGTATCCTCGATTCGGTTATTTGTTCGTATATTTAGTTCTATGATTTGAAAATGTTGTGTATCAAAATTTTTCTTCACTTATTTATAAGCAAGATTTTTGGACATTTTTTTCTTAAATTACAACTTAAAAACAGAAACTTGTATTTGAACAAGCATGCGCCATTGATGTGACCGCACATTGCCGGACCATCATGAACTCCTTATCCAGGTCACTCACTGTCTTTAATAAGCATTTTCATAATAGTTTCAAGCCTCGGAATACGGAATCGCGCTATTCAATGTGGTCTTAATTGATCAGATATGCAGTATCTTTGGCCCATACAAAAATAGTGTCTCGTTACATCAATGAACCTCTAAAAATAACAAAACGTAAACTGACGGTCGAAATACTCATGGGTGGGTTAGAGTCACTGATGGATCGTCCTCGCTCCGTGACGCGGGTCCATCTATGGTTCATATCTCACGTTTAATAAAAGAAGCGTCTCATCGGGATCGTGTAATGTTGTAACATTAGATCATAGAGTAACCAAATAATGGGCGTGTCGCCTCTGTGATACGTCTCATCGGTGGCCTATGCTTCAACATCCCATGCTAATGCGCACATGATATTTAATAATGCGCATCGCTCGACAAACCTAATATTAGTAGAGAGAAGTTGTGCGCGCACTGCTACTCAACACAAACGAATGTTGGATTTTATTTGAATGGGAATATCTGTAACAAATATACGGTAAATAATCTCCGTGTTTGACCGTAAAATGTAGCTAATTAAATTAAATTATCGTTTCGTTTCAACGGTGTGGTCATGCAGCTCAATTTGTTTTGCTGGGGTATATTGACTGTTTGTTGGAAGCGCGCCACGAGAGTTCCGCGTGTCATTAATATTTCGGAATTACAAAAAAAACGGATAAAATCACTGTAGTTTTGATACTATATTAACTCATCGCACTCACATCGTCCTACTTGAACGAACTTTCTTTAACACTTGGTATAACAGGCTCTTCTGTAAAATATTGAGAGTAAAAGTTCAAATACCTTCAACTTCAACCAATACTCGAAATCCCATAACTAACCTCCCTAGTTGCGGCAATATGATTCGTACCAAACTCTATACTGTCACAAATGAGCAAAAAATTTACTGGTAATTTCCAGTAATTGCATATATTTGAAGTTCAAAAACCGCCTTATTGATGAGCTTGAATGCCAAGTTTTGGGCTGTTGATGAAAGAACCTTGGCTGTGCGTTCCATCAACAGCCCATACTGGCCAAAGAAGGCGATTTTTGTAGTTTTATATTTTCAATATCATCGAGAAAAATTCATATCAAAGATCGATGACTCTTGTACTGTGAACATACGTCCAGGATGTTGTTTATTTTACTAAAGAATAACGATTTATCTTGTGAGAGAGGAAAGCCTCGAATACGTGATGGATCACGATAACATTACTATGTCGAACATAAGCCACATAGTCTTCGTCGGCGCGATCCATCAGTAAATCATGTTCAATAAAGTATAGTTTCATGTCTGATAAATTTACAATTACCAAAATATTCAACACAAATTTACGTATTTTTCAACAGTAAATGTTCTTGTTAAATATTGAGAGGAAATTTTTCCACATTTTCGAATCGTTGACATTTTTCTCGGAAAACTCTTCTGTGAAAATGCTTTTGTCATCAAACTATGCGTCATGTATTGTTTGGATATTTATATGTAGTCATGTATGGACCATAGATATGTTATTTACTTTATATATGGCCACACATGGTCAGACATAATATTTAGGAATGCCGATATTTTGTAGAATATATTTTCTTGAAACCCAGGAAAGATATTACTCACTGCACCTTAACATAGCGGTTCAGTTTTATTCAGTCTGTTCTCAACACAGAGTGCAGTTGCCGCGTACCATTTGCAAAATATCAGGCAACATTTGAACATTCAAATTAAACCAACTTAATTATGAAGTCATTAGGCGATACGAAGGCGCCAAATATTGAGCGAAACTTTTTTACATTCACCCAGTTGAGTGCATCATAAGAAATAGGTCGTATAGGAGTGAGCACTCATGGACGTTTATTGTTGTTGTAAACACAAACGTTCAGCTATTTCAGATTTGTGGCGGTTATCGGAATCAAATCACTATTATAAAGTGCAGTGCGTGTTATCTGCCCTGGGCTATGGTAAAACTATCCATTTCTAATGAGTCGACTCTAGCCTTGTTGGGCTTGTTGATATAACGCACCACCACCAGCGAGTCTGAATCCTTAGTAGGTTCGCCCGAACCGTAAAGTTCAATTTTTTCCAACAACACTAACCCCATCCGCCTGTAAGTGGCTTCTGGTACAGGGCCTTGGTCAGGGTGATCCACACTTTAAAAAACACTAGTCCTGGCCGCCCATAAGTGGCTGCTGGTACAGGGCATTGGTCAGGGTTGTTCCTCTACAAGAAGCTGCTATTAAAAGTCTTAACAATGAAATGTCCAGTAATCAATAGCTTTTCAGATGAAATAAAAATATCTTACTTGGTATTTTCTGTGCAAACGATCCAGAGATAAGATAAAGAAGGCAGATTAGTTTTGTATAATCCATGTGTTATCTTGTTTGATTACTTATCAAGTTCTTATCTAAATCTGCAAGAACATAATGATTATTTCGATTATTTTATCACACTATATTGATGATTGGGAAACTTTATCTACAGTTGGGGGGGGACAACCTGACACTCGGAAAGAGACACGATCCACCAGTGACTCTTACTTAACAAAAGATGTCACATTTATATAGTAAGAACCTAATAACGTTTAATATAGAACCAACAACCACACCCTGATACAAAACCCCAAGTAGAGTGCAATGAGTTATATCTGCACCGGGCAACATCCGAACACCGATCTATATTTGCATCTGATTATCAACCTGTTCACAAGGATTCTTTATACGAATTACTTTTAAACAAACTGTAAATTTTACGTGGAATCTAAACGTTGACGCATTTCCGTTTCTGTACACTCGTTTGCACAATGTTAC
Source organism: Styela plicata (assembly GCA_963675895.2). Taxonomy (NCBI): domain Eukaryota; kingdom Metazoa; phylum Chordata; class Ascidiacea; order Stolidobranchia; family Styelidae; genus Styela; species Styela plicata. The sequence goes on along the minus strand of OZ023144.1, from coordinate 24,203,487 downwards.
ATGACAATACAAGTGTATGTCAACTATTGTTTTAACAGTAAAATTTTCATCGCAACCGCAACCTATTGATCGAAAATTAATGGAATTTTTTGAGTTTTGAAATGTCGACATTTTGTTGGGAAAGTTTTATGCTTTGTAATTTTTATCAGCAAAAAAAATTATCAAAATTTTCTTTACTTGGAATTTTTGAAATTTTCTGCTATTTCATGGGACAAAATAGGAAATATATCTTCTGGGTGACAAATGACCGCAGAATGTCAGTTACTCTCCTACTCAGACCCGAAGGGAGATGGGATAGCTGAATGGGTACTGCAAACCACGACATCCCATGCAGTTCAATTATCCATGCGATTTGTCTAAACATATCCGTTGAGGTATGGACCACTGAAGAATCCTGCAGAGAAGTCGCGGTTTATCGGTGCTTAAGCTCGGCCAAACGAAATATCTGATTATATTTCATCTAGGGCTGGGCAAAACCGAATCGTTTTAAATTCGAATCTGATTCGGATATTTTTTTTCAGAATCAGATCGAATCGCTGATTCCATGAAAACAAGAAATATGCCATTTTTACTATTATTATATCTTTCATGAGAATTAATGAGTTACAAATACAAATATTAGCTTTAATCCGACTTAAGCTCGTGTATTTTCGATTACACTTATGCCCAAAAGCGAAAATTGTTATTTTAACGACAAAATACAATCGATCCTGGTCAAATTTGACCAAAATCGATTGTATTTCGTTGTTCAAAATGAAAACTATTCGCTTCATTTGGCAAGTTTTTGTTCTTATGAACGATTCACGACTGATTCGAATTATCTGTGCTTCGATTCGAATCAAATCATCGAATCAACTTGCCCAATCATAGTTATGACTAAGGGGTTTCAAATATTTTTTTTCGAATCGAATCCCTAATTAAATAATTTCCATCGAATATTTTCGAACCGTTGTAATATAATATATTAGTTTACAAATCGA
>OZ023144.1:24189400-24202407 GCA_963675895.2 Styela plicata | reverse complement strand
GTTTTTTAAAGAGTGGATCACCCTGACCAAGGCCCTGTACCAGAAGCCACTTATATGCGGACAAGGTCAGTGTTGTTGGAAAGAATGGATCACCCTGACCAAGGTCCTTTATCAGCGGTCACTTATAGGCGGATGGGGTTAGTGTTGTTGGAAAGAGTGGCTCACCCTGAGCAAGGCCCTGTACTTGCATCCCCTTACAGGCGGACAAGGTCAGTGTTGTTGGAAAGAGTGGATCACCCTGACCAAGGCCCTTTATCAGCGGTCACTTATAGGCGGATGGGGTTAGTGTTGTTGGGAAGAGTGGATCATCTTGACCAAGGCCCTATACCAGCGCCACTTATAGGCGGACAGGGTTAGTGTTGTTGGAAGGAAGGGATCATCCTGACCAGCGGCCACTTATGGGCGGACAAGATTAGTGTTTTCGAATAAGTGGATCATCCTAACAAGTATCGGCGGCCACTCATACGCGGACAGGGTTAGTGTTGTTGAAAATAGTGGATAATCTTGTACAAGTTTCTATACCTGCGGCCACTTATAGGCGGCCAGGACTAGTGTTTTTTAAAGTGTGGATCACCCTGACCAAGGCCCTGTACCAGAAGCCACTTATAGGCGGACAAGGTCAGTGTTGTTGGAAAGAGTGGATCACCCTGACCAAGGCCCTTTATCAGCGGTCACTCATAGGCGGATAGGGTTAGTGTTGTTGGAAGGAAGGGATCATCCTGACCAGCGGCCACTTATGGGCGGACAGGATTAGTGTTTTCGAATAAGTGGATCATCCTAACAAGTATCGGCGGCCACTCATACGCGGACAGGGTTAGTGTTGTTGAAAATAGTGGATAATCTTGTACAAGGTTCTGAACCCGCGGCCACTTATAGGCGGACAGGGTTAGTGTTGTTGGAAAAATTTGAACTTTACGGTTCGGGACTTTTGTCAAGCGGACAAAAATGTGTTGATCAATTTATATTTTACAAACTGAGCATGTCGGGCGCGGATTGCAGTTTGAAGATCCCAGGTTCGAGTTCAAGCTCAGCCCAGGGTGTAATAACTCGCGTAGGATCTGCCGAAACGGAGAACGTTGGTGTTTACAACAACAATAAACGCTCATGAGTGCTCACTCCTATACTACCTCTTTGTTATGATTCACTCAACTGGGTGAATGTAAAAAAGTTTCGCTCAATATTTGGCGCCTTCGTATCGCCTAATGACATCATAATTAAGTTGGTTTAATTTGAATGTTCAAATGTTGCCTGATATTTTGCAAATGGTCCATACATGGTCACATTAAATATTCAAACAATACGCGGCAACTGCACTCTGTGATGAGAACAGACTGAATAAAACTGAACCGCTATGTTAAGGTGCAGTGAGTGGCATCTTCCCTGGGTTTCAAGAAAATATATTCTACAAAATATCGGCATTCCTAAATATTATGTCTGACCATGTGTGGCCATATATAAAGTAAATAACATATCTATGGTCCATACATGACTACATATAAATATTCAAACAATACATGACGCATAGTTTGATGACAAAAGCATTTTTCACAGAAGAGTTTCCCGAGAAAAATGTCAACGATTCGAAAATGTGGAAAAATTTCCGCTCAATATTTAACAAGAACATTTACTGTTGAAAAATACGTAAATTTGTGTTGAATATTTTGGTAATTGTAAATTTATCAGACATGAAACTATACTTTATTGAACATGATATACTGATGGATCGCGCCGACGAAGACTATGTGGCTTATGCTCGACATAGTAATGTTATCGTGATCCCTCACATATTCGAGGCTTTCCTCTCTCACAAGATAAATCGTTATCCTTTAGTAAAATAAACAACATCCTGGGCGTATGTGCACAGTAACAAGAGTCATCGATCTTTGATATTAATTTTTTCCGATGATATTAAAATAAAACTACAAAATCGCCTTCTTTGGCCAAGTATGGGCTGTTGATGGAACGCACAGCCAAGGTTCTTCCATCAACAGTCCATACTTGGCATTCAGCTCATCAATAAGGCGGTTTTGAATTTCAAATATATGCAATTACTGGAAATTACCAGTAAATTTTTTGCACATTTGTTACAGTATAGAGTTTGGTACGAATCATATTGCCGCAACTAGGGAGGTTAGTTATGGGATTTCGAGTATTGGTTGAAGTTGAAGGTATTTGAACTTTACTTTTACTCTCAATATTTCACAGAAGGAGCCTGTTATACCAAGTTAGTGAAAGGAAAGTTCGTTCAAGTAGGCGATTGTGAGGTGAGTTATATTGCTGGGGCTTCCCCAACATTTCGCCGTACTCTGTTCGTACTATTCTAGCTGCTCTGTAGCAAAACTACAGTGAGTTTAACGTTTTTTTTTTTTAATTTCCGAAATATTAATGCGGCAGAACTCGGTGGCGCGTTCCAACAACAGTCCATACTTGACCGAAAAGTTGTTTTTAATAATTTATTTAAATTACATTTACGGTCAAACAACGGTGATTTTACCGTATTTTTGTTACAGTATACCCATTCAATGAAATCCATCATTCACTGGGTTGTTTGAGGGCAAAACTTCAGATCAATAATATGTCGGATAATAATTTATATTTCATGTCATGTTGAGCATGGGCCACCGATGGGACGTATCACAGAGGCGCCGTCCATTCTTGGCTCATGTTCAAATGAAAAGATTCCTCCGATGAGAGCTTTTTACTAGATCATATATGAGCCATATATGGACCGCGTCAAGTCAGTACGATCCATCAGTGACTCAACCCACCCATGAGTATTTTGACGAAATATGGTTTTGTTATGTTTTGGGTCATTGATGGATCGAGACACTATTTTTGTATGGGCCAAAGATACTGGATACTGATCAATTAAGACAGATTGGAATAGCTCGATCCTTATTCGAGGTCTGACTATGATGAAAAGATGTGAGTGACCTGAATAGGATTTCATATGGTCGTCAATGTGCGGTCTATCAATGGCTCATGCTTGTTCAAATAAGTTTCTGATTGAAGTTGTATTTTAAGAAAAAAATGTCAAAAATTTGCTACAAATTTGACGAAAATTTTGATCAAAACATTTTCAAATCATAGAACTAAATATTCGAACAAATATCCGAATCGATTCGAATCTCGAATATGAAAGCTCCATCCCTAGTCCTGGATCCTACATTGATAATATGTTAATAACACCGCTTAAATTTAAAATTTGCAGCCAAAGGATGGATCCGGTAAGAATACATTTTATTTTTTTATCAGAAAATCCTAAGCAATGTCTAAGAGGAACCGACGTATTACACGACGAGATCTAAATAAAATGTAGCACCAGAAACTACACTCCGTGTTACAAACACATATATTAGATTAAATATACAATATTCGCTTGTATTTTCCGAATCTTTGCCGCTGTTAGTTGCTTTTGTTCTACGAATAATGGGGACGTAGCATTTTTATTTCATTCCTCATTTCCCACACACTACCCGCCCCCCAACCCCCACTATCATTTTTCATATAAGATATTTGTCCTGATAGGTCAGGTAAGCATGGATCATTGATAGATCGCACCACCGATACAAAGTGCAAAATGTCCTCGTTTGTTTATTTCAACACAGGATAGTTCGGAAAAATACTCGATTGGAAGTTCAGAAGTTATTCGGATCTCACGAACTGAAACGAACTGAACGCAGATCTTCGCTATATTAATTGTCGTAAGATGGTTCCTATAGGGAAAATCTTTCGTGTTTAGAACCATTCATATTAGAAATGATATAAACTATTTAGATCATTGGGCTCTAAATAATCATTATGTTATTTGAATGATGCTTTCTTTGTTTAAGTTAACATACTTTGAATTTTGATGTTTCAGAAATGATCAAATTCATAAAAGAGAGACAAGCAATGAAGCAAAAACGTAGGTTTATATCGAGTAAACTTTGACAAAAAATGTAGTTAAATATGCGGATAAATATTCATATTTTTCTTTCCAATCCAACAAAACATGGGTTTTTCCGAAGATGTTTTCAGTGGATAGAAATTCAATTTGAAGACTTATCTCAGAACGAATTGTTGACGGATCGCGCCCACTGAGACTCCTCAGTAAACGATGTGAGAAATAAAAGAAAATTTCCACAAACTAAAGATGTAGAATCTTCGAAACCAAAAAATCGATATTTGGACAAAACAACAATTTTAAAACAATTAATCGAAACCAGAATTAAATATTTCTCAGTTTCATCTATGGCCCATCCTTGGTAGAATTGAAATCAATCGCAAATAGAATTCGTTAAGCTGATCTGTAACTTCCTTTTACTAACTTTGTAATTTACTGAAATATTCACAATAAAAACTATCAATGAGTTATTTTGTAAATGTCATTCACGGAGATTTGTTTTAGGTAACTGTGACGTCACGTACAATGAAAAATGCTACAAAACAACCGTGTACGCAACACGCAACGTCACATTTGAAGATGCTGAAGCTCTTTGTGATGAAATCAATGGCAAACCAACTAGCATATATGACGTCACACATTACCACATGTTGCAAGAAAATCTTCGTCTGAAGATGAAGGATCTTGGCGAGACACGGATCATCGTATGGTCTGGGATGACGTATCAAGTTAGTTTAATAATCAATATATTACGAGTGAAAGTTGTAGAGGAGCTCGGAGGTATCAATTTTGTTAGTTTTCTGATCCTGAAGAAAGAACATTTTGCCCAAAATTACATAAAAAGAAATTTTATCTTAATAAAAAGTAATTTGTCATACATGAGCCATAGATGAATAGAGGTGGATTAACGTTCTGTCGCAAAAGAAAATATTAACCCGCTTCACAGTTTTGTTTCACAGGGTCACAAGATATTCGAACATTTACTGATTCAAATATTTCGTTTCAACAGAACAATCAACTGAAGCTGAGATCTGGTGAAAACTCCTTCCTACCAGCAGAGGTTTGGTTTCCTGGTTACCCTATTAAAGATGTTGCAGATCGGGAATATATTAGGGTCGATGTCGATATGAATCCGAATTCTAAATTTCAATGGATTTGGAATGTTCCACCATCCTCGAAGTACTTTGGCGTCATATGTGAGAATTGAACCAGGTTTAATAAAACTTAACATTGTACATTGGTCAGTTTCCTTCCACCAACATTAGAATCTTTTATATTTGACCGATTAACTGAGGTTTTCCCAAATATTTGACCTTGTTGTTGCAGAAACTAGAGATTTAGAGTGAAATGGAAAAATATCTCATTAAATTAATTTTAATTCAGGAGAAAAATTCAATGAGAACCAAAATGTTGCAAAATATGGAAAATATGCAAAAATGATAAAATGGATTAAAATATCACACAAAACACTAATATGATAAGTTTCAAATAAAGGAAACCTTTTTATACTTAATGTTTTTTCTCGTAATATATGATTATTATTGATTTTACTTTGTTTATTATCGGAACTTGATATCTTTAAGATAAATATTATTTTTTCACGCGATTTGAAGATTTTTGGCAAAATAATGTGAACTTTCGGAACAAATAAAAATTCGTCCAGAACAAAAAAAAAATATCAATTGAGTCAATCTGTCAGCGACAGCCGACGACGGGAACATGGATTTATGAAATCCGGATAAGTTCCCCTTATAATCGCTGTAAAAATACCATAATCTGACAGAAAACTTGGTCAAAATACACCGCCATGTTTGAATCAATGATGGATCGAACAGTCATATCCAGGTTCATCTTCGGTTCTATTTCGTTTATCTGATAATTATCTTAGTAGAGATTACTTTTTTGGCCTAAATATCTTTATTTTTAAAAAATATATCAACCACGAATTTCTAACTGAACATAAATCAGTGATACAGAGATGTTTTGTTGAAAATAACAAAAATTGTAGGTCATAGAAATATTATTAATTGTTAATGTTTATTTTGTCGCCTTATTTAATGATTAATGCTTTTTACTTTCGTCTTATTTGAGTTCTGTGGTAATAAAAAATATGATTCTCTTATTGAAGAAATTTATCTACAGCGATTATTGAAATATTATGAGATATTCTTATGTATTCAATCAAAATATCTATATGACAATTCTTATCTGAATCTAATGGTTCATCTGGACTTATAATGAAAAATGAATAAGATTTAAAATATATTAAAATTTACAGCTTTGAAAAGTAAATTAATAAATTCCGAAACAGAAATGATCCCGATAATTGATTTTTGACAATTTTATAGAAAAAAGACGAATTTTATTCCGCAGAATTATGAATTATTTCATGAATTGTAAATTTTGTTATATTTTTTGTTGTTTTGCTTTATAAACTGTTACAATGCGTCCTGATTTAAAGTTTTGTTTCATCAAGTATGAGCCAGATACAAAACATTACTTGAAACGAGTGCATAAAGCGGTATCTGCCCTGGGCGGCGATAAACCATCTACTGCTTATTAGGTTCTTATTATTATCGTAATGTCATTAATCGGAATAAAATTTTCTTGCAAAACTAATTGTCTTTTTTCCATGTGCAAGTCAGCTATTGAATCAGGCCCAACCGCCGCGGACCAAGCTTGGGAGGTACTTTCTGATTAATTTTCGAAAAAACTAATTATATTTTATTTAGAAAATAAGAAAAAATAGCGAGGGAAGGGGGGCACTTGAGTTCTGTGAAAAAGGTGGGACAGATCCCAGAGTTTGACATTTTAGCCTGGGCAGCAAACAGAATGTTCATTTACAAACTGATAGTTTTGCCGTGTTATCTCATTTTTTCCCCGATTGTTTGTTGAATTGTCCTTGATTTGGGTTAAATTGCGACATTTTACCTCAATATGTCATGAAAAACTTCACCTGCGTTGGGAAGAACAATGCTTTAGAATGTCGATACATTGCACCAAGTTCTGCCGATTCATAAACTTTTGTGTAAAAAAATTGGGCGAAGTTTATTTGTTTTATATAAATTTCAACAACTCGTCAATATCAACAGGAATATTTTATTTATAGAAATACATTTTCAAGCTTTGACGAACGCGCGGTAAATTTACTGGAGATTTACAGTAATTAGCAAATTTCAAAAGTTTTAATCAGTATTGTTAATGATATTTTATGTCAAATATGGACTGGACATCATCGGTGCATTCAATAGAAAATTGACTTTTTTGGCCAGATATGGGGGTGTTGATGGACCGCACCTTGAAGGTGCGGTCCATCAACAGCCGATACTTGGCATTAATCTCATCAACATGGCGTTTTTTCAACTTTGGAAATATGCGATTACTGAAAATGACTAGTAAATTTACTGTACTTTTGTTACAGTGCACTATTAAGAATCATCACATACACTGTGACAAAATCTACAGTAAATCTATTGGCGATTTGCAGTAATTGCTAAATATCAAAAGTTTCAAACAGTATTGTTGTTCATGTCTCATCGATGCATTCAATCCATATCCCATATTGACCCAAAAATCCATAGAAATGATGCGCAGAAGTCACTAAAAAAGACTCTGCCCCAACGTCAAGGCGCGGCCCATCTGTGGTCCATGCTTGATAAAACATAACTTAGGCGGCGGTATCAAAGTAATTTTTGGTTAATTTTTTTCAATTAGATCACGCACTGTGTAAAAAAGTACAGAAAGTTCACTATTCTTTTGTAGTAAAATATAAATATTTTCAAATTTGAAAAACGCACAGTTAATGATATTTGCTGCCAATAATAGGTTATTGATTGTCTCAACCTCACCTGTGCGTTGTCTCAACATCCTATTATTGACTCGAAGCTGACTTTTTTTCGACTTTAATATAACAGTGGGCGGTGATGGTGACGTGATGAAAGCGATGATTTCAGACAGGGTGATTCCTGTAACTGTGAACTCTGACCCCATGGTGACGCCAAACTGATTGACCTCGAACTCGCTGGAGTTGAACTTAAACTTGCCAGGGCTTGGTGGCTTAGTCGGTTACGCGCGATCGTATTGTCCGGAAGGACGATTAGTTTCGATGCTTGACCGTTTCACCACCGAGCGTGCCCTTCAGCAAGGTACTTCGCCGGCAGCTGTAACACGGAACACACATACACAGTCACTACAAAGGTGACTAACGGTTGTTGGGTATAATCCCCCAGTAGGTTCACGGACAGGCCATAGCAAATACTTCGGATTTCGAAAACCCTGAAATAAACGAACTTAAACTTGATACAACTGGTTTCCTTAAATTGAAATTTAAACTCAGAAAATATATCGACCGAGTTCGCAATCCTGTATTCAACCTTAAACAACTCAACCTCGACAAGGTATATTTCTGCAACTTTACTTCTGCGAATATAATCGAAAACCAACGGGGAATGCAACATAAAGAAATCCAGCCAGCAACATCTGTCTGAAACGTGTTTTGTCAAGTATGGGTCACTGACGGATCGCACCACACAGGCACGGTTCGTCTGTGGCTTGGGCTTGACAAAATAAAATTTTATGATACGGTTCACGTCACGTATATTATATTTCATATCGACGAATTCCGAGTTATAACAACTATCAATCACTGTATAATATAGGCGGAAACTTAACTTGTATATTGTGGTAGTTAGACAAATGTAATTACTCAAAGCATCCAATCTTCAGGGGAGATTTCTTAGTATTGAACCGTTATATAGTAGAGCAGAGTTATTGGTATCCGCTTATAGGCTTCCCTTTAGTGACTTTTTAGTGTGTTGGAAGTCGGCTACTTTTGGACTATTATTCAGATTTTGGTAAAAGTTATTTTCTAATATAAAACAACTGGGAATCCCTGTCTTAGTCAAAACACGTTAGAGTCAGTTTTTTTGTCCAATTTTTGTGAAAAAATTTAGAGTCGTGTCTTGTCAGGGGTTTGAGTAATTTTTTTTTTTGAGTTTCACTCCCTTCAAAATATCAGCCATAGAAAGCATTTTGTCGAGCATTTGATACAGACAGGGCTGTGCGAAACCGAATCATTTAGAATTCGAGTTTGATTCGAATAATTTGTTCGAATCGGATCGAATCACCAATCCCATGTAAATAACAAATATCCCATTTATACTATTATAACTTGTCTTATTGTGCGATTGATAAAATTCATAGGTTATAGTATATTTTCAATTCACACTAAGAGCTGCAATTTTCATATTTTAACAAAGAAATATATAAGGATCTGGCGCGCATTTACCTTTAAAGAACTAATAATGTTCACATCGTGACATTTCATTCTTCGAAATGAATTTTTCGCTCCATTTTCGAACCTGTCCCACCTTTTTCACAGAACTCAAGTGCCCCCCTTCCCTCGCTATTTTCTTATTTCTAAATAAATATAATTAGTTTTTCCGACATTGATCAGATAGTACCTCCCAAGCTTGGTCCGAGGTTGGGCCTTGTAGAGGACAAAATGTATAAATCAGCAACGAATGCAGGCAGTTTTCCGGAGACTCAAATTATCACCTTTATTGCCCGTCGTATCGAAGCAATTATGACCCAATTATTTGAATTTACGTTTTCTCTGTGTTATATGCCGGGATGCGGGAGGTGGTGCCGCATTAACGTTGTTTACCTTTCATTGAGCGGTATTATGCCGAAATTTGTAGTGCTCTAGTGCGCTAGGGTTTTTGTGAAATATATGTGTTTAGGATATTCTCTAACTCTGTTTGGTTTTTAGAGTATAGTCCAAACGTTCTGAAACAGTAACATCAATTGCAGTTACAATTAACTGACATAGGATTGCTCGTCTTGACTGGAGCTGCCAGCTTTGTTGAATCCTGAGTGTATTTGACTTAACGACAATCCTGTCTTGCCTCCTTTTATTTACGATTGGTTTACGTTGGGAACTTTTATAATAAAACCATACAAATCTTTGATCAAGTGTGATCTAGAGTGAATGGCGAGTCAATAAAGGGAGGAGGTGTTTTTAGACTTACGACGTACAACGAATAATCATATATGTAGTTTGGCTACTACATAAATTTTAGAACGTGGACTGGTGAATTGCAAATTTGTCGTTGCTGGAGCACTAGTCAATCTATCAATATGGCAACTTCTGCACCACAGGAATCGGGTGAATCTGTTAGTCCAGAGCTTTTAGAAGACCTCAAGCGTTCACGTGCTGGGTACGAGTGTCGAGCTACCCGTAAAGAGAATGAATTGAACGATTTGATCGAAAATGTCGAAAACTTCAAACAAGTTGCGGAAGCGAAAGAAATCTACGATGCCGCGCTTTCCAAGTTCCGTCAAGTCTGTTTTGATTATTACGATGCTGTTCCAGAAGATGAAGATTTTCTTGCAGAGAAGTTGAGAGCGCTGCAGAAGTGTCAAGCATGTTCAGAGAAAGGTACCGCGTCTTTAGAGCGCTATCAAAAATTCATGCTTAGATGTAATTTGTTGTCACCAGGCGTGCCAAATATTGAACATGCAACTAAAGGACCGAAATGTTCGTCGTCTAAGTCTTCAAGGAAAAGTATTAAATTATTAAACCTTAAAAGTCACCCGTGCAAAGGATCGTGCACAGATAGAAATGCGCCAAGCTGAGTTGGACGCTGAGGAAGAAGTAGCAAATGTGGAACGTGAACTTGAGGATGCGCGTCTTGCAGAGAATGACGCGCGTCGGGCGAAAGATGCACACAGGGTGCAAGAGCAAGTTCGTCGCCGGTTAGAACAAAAAAGATTAGCCCTTCAACTGAGTGTTCACGAGGCAGAATCGGAAGCAGAGCATGCGAACTTGGTAGCTTCGTCGAGCAGTACGAGATCGACGATTATTAGGCCAAGTGTAAAATTGAATAGAAACCCCGTCGACACAGATCGTGTTATATCAACTCCATTACAGCTAGGACTTCCTTTGAAAACAAATTCTCAGCAAGGTGCGCCACGACTTGGTGAACTATTGAGCAAGGCACAAAATCAAAAACCAGAGCCTGATATGTTTTCTTCGAGGTTACCAGAGTCGAGATTTCAATTTGCACAGAGTCCCAATTCACAAGCTGATCACACAATGAGACTGGACCGAATAGAAGAACTACTTAACAAGTCTGGTCTCGCTCAAGCTCAACAAAACGTGGATGTATCGTTTCCCAGCGCCATCCAACAACTCGTTTCAGGTATGGACCAGAGAATGTCGTTGCCGAAAAAGGAAATTGAACCATTTGACGGTAATCCTCTTAATTACATTGAATTCTTTAGTAATTTTGATTCGCTTGTGGACGACCAAGCCATGAGTGCAAAAACCAGGCTTAGTTATTTGGTCCAGTTAACCGTTGGCAAGGCCAGAAACGCCATTAAATCCTATGTGATTGTAAAACCACCCGAGAAGGGTTATGTTGATGTGAAGTAGGTTTTGCTTGACATGTTTGGTCAGAAGCATATAATTGCCGAAGCATACTTAAATTCTCTTATTTCTTGTCCTCCATGGAAATCCGACTCTTAAGTCACTTTACGATCTTGCCGCAAAGTTAACGAGTTGCGGTTTTGCTCTTTCCGAATGGAAATATGATGGTTTAGATAATCCTAGCAATCTCGGTTAAATGTACTCTCGTTTGCCGATTGAGTTAATGGGTGAATATTTCGGTATTGTTTCAAAAATGTACAAAAAGAAAAAAAAACCAAAATTTAAAAACCTTGTTGAATTTATTTACACGAATGCTAAATATTCTAGAAGCATGTATGGCAGAATCTACGAAGAAACCCGGGCCAAGGTGAATTCTGCTAGAGCGAAAGCAATCGTGTCACCTACAGTGAGTGGGTCATCGAGTTTCAACGTTTTCTACGCAAGCGACAGAATCTTCTAGGTCGTATGGTGGAGGTAATGAGAGTTTAGCAGGTAAGAAGTTTTGTCCAATTTGTTCCGTGAAATGTAATCGCCCACTTTGGAAATGTGAAATTTTTGGAAAAATGACTCCAAGGGAGCGATCAGAATTTGTGCGATCTAAAGGTTTGTGCTTCAATTGTTTTGTGAGAAATTGTTCGTCGACTAGTTGTAGATCCCCGGTTTGCACCAAAAGGCATCATACTTTGCTTCATTTCAACAATAAATATGTGCCACTAGTAAAACTAATTCATCTACGTTAAGCAATGGGGTCGGCGACAAATCTAATTCCAGTGAAATTTCATGTGTAGCAATTCCTGGGTCTCGTGATCCTCCTGCCATTAAGTTAAAAGTTTTGCCTGTACTTGTTAGCAGTAAATATTCGAGCAGAACTTGTCAGACATATGCGTTCATAGACGGTGGTTCAACTAGATCCTTTTGCACAACGAGTTTAGCAAAAGAACTTGTTTTACGGGGTCGGCAACAGCCCTGTAAGATGACAACCATGAGCGGGACGGTGAGTTGGACGTCAAATACAGTGTCAATTTGTGTTAGAGGGGTCAATGAATACGAAGTATTTGACGTGAATAATCTCTTGACCATTAGTGAATTGCCCGATCTTGAGCATCATATCACTTGTAAAGAATCGTTTGATAAACATACACATCTTAAAGATATAGATATTAACGAAATCGAGTCTAAAAATGTAGGTTTGCTCATTGGTGTCGATTTTCCAGAATTGCACGAAATTTTAGAATGTCGTAGAGGTGCTCCTGGTCAGCCCATGGCAGTACGTACAGTCCTAGGGTGGACTATGTTTGGCCCAGACAAGGCCAGCCTTTCATTTGACAACTCTGCTACGGGTAATTTTGTAGACACAAGTGTCTGTAGCAACGAAATGTTACATAATCAAATGCGGTCCATGTATGATCGGGAATTTAATGACAAATTGTATTCTCAAGATAATGGCCTTTCGGTTGAAGACAGGAGAGCGTTATCATCTATGGACACAACTTTGATGAAAGTGGACGAACATTATCAGATGAGACTGCCTTGGCGAAGTGAGAAAATTCATCTGCCGAATAACCGGAAGATGGCAGAAACAAGATTGTCTTATTTGAAGAAGAGGGTGTTGAGAAATGTTGGTCTGCTGCAGAAGTTTCGAAATGAGTTAGAGGATTATATTCGGAATGGGTATGCCAGAGTTGTTCCAGA